>JBBDGP010001953.1:535000-562500 GCA_037952835.1 Lithobates septentrionalis
CCGTCAGTGCAGACCTTCCGTATCTCCCGCCGTCAGTGCAGACCTTCCGTATCTCCCGCCGTCAGTGCAGACCTTCCGTATCTCCCGCCCTCAGTGCAGACCTTCCGTATCTCCCGCCGTCAGTGCAGACCTTCCGTATCTTCCGCCGTCAGTGCAGACCTTCCGTATCTTCCGGCGTCAGTGCAGACCTTCCGTATCTCCCGCCGTCAGTGCAGACCTTCCGTATCTCCCGCCGTCAGTGCAGACCTTCCGTATCTCCCGCCGTCAGTGCAGACCTTCCGTATCTCCCGCCCTCAGTGCAGACCTTCCGTATCTTCCGCCCTCAGTGCAGACCTTCCGTATCTTCCGCCCTCAGTGCAGACCTTCCGTATCTTCCGCCCTCAGTGCAGACCTTCCGTATCTTCCGGCGTCAGTGCAGACCTTCCGTATCTTCCGGCGTCAGTGCAGACCTTCCGTATCTTCCGGCGTCAGTGCAGACCTTCCGTATCTCCCGCCGTCAGTGCAGACCTTCCGTATCTCCCGCCCTCAGTGCAGACCTTCCGTATCTTCCGCCGTCAGTGCAGACCTTCCGTATCTTCCGCCGTCAGTGCAGACCTTCCGTATCTTCCGCCGTCAGTGCAGACCTTCCGTATCTTCCGCCCTCAGTGCAGACCTTCCGTATCGCTCACCCTCTTCCCCTTTAACAGCAGCAGAGGCAGACAAATACATATACAGAAGAGGAATCCACTGTGCTGTGTTAGGGTGGGACAGTGAAGGGGAAGAACTGTAACTTACTGTAAATGTAAGCAAGCACTGTCTTTAGTGGGAGCTTTGATATGGGGGGGGGGCTTTGATATGAAAGGGGAGAGTAGTAATATGGGGGGGGGGTGATGTGAGGGGGGGCTGTGATTGCAAGGGTTCTGATGTGAAAGGGTGGTCTCTGATGTTGGGGGGGGGGGGTTGCTGTGAGGGGCTTGAAGACACTAATGTAAAGGGTGGGGGCTGTCTGTGATGTGATGTAATGTGAAGGACCTGGGTCATAGAACAGAAGTTAGATTTGGACCGCCAGAGAAAGACTGACTAGACCCCTGTGGATTTTTATTTAGTACCCCTGCTGTAAGGCATCCTTCTCTATCTTTTTACCCCAGAGGAACCCCTGAAATAATTTTTAGGGTCTAGGAGAACCCTTAATAAAATTAAAATTATTCGGTCAAGAGAAGTACTCCTTAAATCAGTGGTCATTGGAAAGGATATCTCTTACATTGTTGGTCAGTGAGAAGAATGCCCCTTACGTTGGTGATCAGTGAGAAGAATGTTCCTTACATTGGTGGTCAGTGAGAATTACATTGGTGATCAGTGGGAAGAATGTTCCTTACATTGGTGATCAGTGGGAAGAATGTCCCTTACATTGGTGATCAGTGGGAAGAATGTCCCTTACATTGGTGATCAGTGAGAAGAATGTTCCTTACATTGGTGATCAGTGGGAAGAATGTCCCTTACATTGGTGATCAGTGAGAAGAATGTCCCTTACATTGGTGATCAGTGGGAAGAATGTCCCTTACATTGGTGATCAGTGAGAAGAATGTTCCTTACATTGGTGATCAGTGGGAAGAATGTCCCTTACATTGGTGATCAGTGGGAAGAATGTCCCTTACATTGGTGATCAGTGGGAAGAATGTTCCTTACATTGGTGATTTACATTGGTGGTCAGTGGGAAGAATGTCCCTTACATTGGTGATCAGTGGGAAGAATGTCCCTTACATTGGTGATCAGTGGGAAGAATGTCCCTTACATTGGTGATCAGTGGGAAGAATGTCCCTTACATTGGTGATCAGTGGGAAGAATGTCCCTTACATTGGTGATCAGTGGGAAGAATGTCCCTTACATTGGTGATCAGTGAGAAGAATGTTCCTTACATTGGTGATCAGTGGGAAGAATGTCCCTTACATTGGTGATCAGTGGGAAGAATGTCCCTTACATTGGTGATCAGTGGGAAGAATGTCCCTTACATTGGTGATCAGTGGGAAGAATGTCCCTTACATTGGTGATCAGTGGGAAGAATGTCCCTTACATTGGTGATCAGTGGGAAGAATGTTCCTTACATTGGTGATCAGTGGGAAGAATGTTCCTTACATTGGTGAGAACAATGCCTATCTTTCCACCAGATAAATAGATAATTGGTATCATGTTGCTGTCTCTGCCAAATGGCACTGGTCCCAGAACTCAGCAAACATCCTCACATAGGAGATTGGTCAGCCACAGCTCAAGGAACCCCCAGCAACCTCTGTAATATGTGCAGCAAACCATAACCTCCAGCTCAATTTCAGATTATTCTAATTGCACAGAGCCACTGGAAGCTCCCTCTTGTGGTTCATCTGCAAATCTTTATAATTAAAACAATAACAAAAAAAGAAGCTCAAACAAGTGAACATGTTGAGTGTATTGCCTAAAGTAGTGCAGGTGTGAATTTTTTTTTTTTTGAATGAGGGTGAACTTAAAAATAAATGCACTGCCTTAGCTCAGGTGTGCTGTGTGCATATGTAGATACAAGTAACATGCTGATAGGAGGAGAGAGCACAGGGATGACCTTCGTCAGTCTTGCTGATCTTTCACTGTCCAGTCAACAGGCTGTTGGTGGAGAGAGGACACCACTGTGACATGTGGATGGCTGTGCTTTGTGGCAGAGCTGTGTAAATCTCAGGACTGGGTGGACAGATATGAAAACCCTTTGGGGGATAAGCCCGCTCCTGTATATGTAGTTCATCTGTGTATTTAACGGTTTGCCTGGTGCTCAGTGTTAACTTGTACTGATTACTCATATATTGCCATTTTTGCTGCTTGCAGGATGTCTTCCTGATTTGTTTCTCCCTCGTCAGTCCGGCGTCATTTGAAAACGTCAGAGCAAAGGTAACAGAGGCCAGCCGTCCTATAGGACACATTGGATGTCGTAAGGCTTGGTGGTGAAATGCTTAAAGTGGAACTAAACCCTCCCATCCTTTAGAGCCAAGGAAGCTGCCATCTTAGAATCGTTTTGATCTGCTGCTGCTAAGGTGCAGCACATGTGATAAGTTAAAGTGGTGTTCCGGCCGAAATTATACTTTTTAAATAAAAATACCCCTATAATACACAAGCTTAATGTATTCTAGTAAAGTTAGTCTGTAAACTAAGGACTGTTTTGTTAGTTTATAGCAGTAGTTTGTTATTTTAAAAACTTACAGCAGGCCGTGGCCATCTTAAGTGTGGGCATCTGAAGCCAGACTGTATTTCTTCCTGGATCTCATGCTTGCAGATCTCGCACATGCTCAGTGCAGCACAAGCAGTGTAATAGGTTTCAGTTCAGGTTTCCATAGCAACGGCAGTGTCAGAGGAAGTTGCTGCCCCTTCCCAGAAGGCATTGCAAACAGGAAATGATGCGATGGGCCACGGCCAGGGAGGAGGAAGTGAAAAATGAATACAGCAGATATACAGTAGGTGCTGAGAATTTTTTTTAAAAAATATCCAATTCGTTTACAGTGCACAGTTTAGTGAGGGATGCTGAAGAGTTGTTAAAGTGGGTGGAACTCCACTTTAATGACACCAACCATTTGATGGCTTGACCGTTCAATTGAGAGCACAAGCAACAGTGTCAGTTATAATTTCATGGCACGCCTTGAATGTAACTGGAAACCATTAAATCAACTGGTTAAGTGATACTAAAGCCTTGTTTTTTTATTTTTCAAATAAGAAATATGTTATACTTGCTCTGTGTAATGGTTTTGCACAGAGCAGCCCAGATCCTCCTCTTCTCAGGTCCCCCGCCGCCCCTGGCTCCTTCCTCCTGCCCCCACAGCAAGCAGCTTGTTGTGGGGGGCACCCAAGCAGGCGCACACCCGACCTGCGGCTCTGTGTGTCTATTCACCCATGGAACTGCGGTTCGGCCCCGCCCACTCAGTCTCCTGATTGGCTGTGATTGACAGCAGCGGGAGCCAATGGCTCCCGCTGCTGCCAAAAGCCAAGCAAGAATGCGAGTCCCTGGAGAGGCAAGACTCTCATGGACATCACTGGATTGAGAGGGGGCTCATGTAAGTTGCGGGGGGTGGGGGGGGCTGCTGCACACAGAAGGTTTTTTACCTTTGTGGGTAGAATGCATGACGGTAAGAAACCTTGTGCCTTTACAACCAGTTTAAGATTGTAATTTGAGTTAAATATCTACCTTTTTGTTTCTTTTTTTTTTTGGGCTGCTTTTCCTCTTTGGGCAAATGTCAACACAGCAATATATTGAGTACAGCTGTGTCAATGGAATGCGGATCCTTTAGTATTGCATAGCTGATAATGTCATGCAGAGTTTCCATCAAAAAACTAAATTTTACTTCAACTTACTGGGAAATGTATATAGGCCTCATTCACACAGGCGTACCAATCGGTACATACGGATCTATACACCATGTGAAGGGCCATCTTCACTCATGCAGGATGTACAGGTGTTCCATGCAGGCAGCCTGGTCCAATCAATGACGGGTGGCCAGCTGCATGGATCTTCAACATCAAGTGTATATCCATGTAGGTCCAATATAGAGATCAGACTGCAGCCTGTCTGCAATCTGATCCATGCATCGGACCTGCACAGATGTACGTTCCAGGATGTGCCTGGAAATCTGTACAGGTCCAAAGCAGCCAGCCACACCTGTCATTGATTAGAACAGGCTGCCTGCCCGGAATACCCGCACAGATGAAGACAGTCCTTTGTTATGGGTGCATGGATCAATAGCCGACCTTAGACTCTTTTACTTAATAGCGCTCCATAAAGAACCAGTGGGACCAGTACCAAGTGTGGCGTGATTAATTCCTCAAGCACAACATGTCCTGTTTGAGTTTACCTTCTTTAAAAGAGAAGTATAGACTTTTAAATTTTAACTATTTATAGTCACCTAGGGGGTGCAGCATCGATCTGATGCTATATCTGTCCCCCATTGCCTCTACGTTGAGAACTGAGAAATCAAAGACCACTGATCGCTCAGTTCTCAGCATTCTGTGAGCAGAGAGCTGTGAACTGTCAGTCTCCGACTCTCTACTCTGCTCCTAGTATGAATCTATCCACGGCCGCCGTGGCCACCCCCTATTCATGCGTCCGGCCCCTTTCAGGACGCTGGGCACATGAATTACAGCACGGTGGGGAGGGGGAGGGGGGGCGGGTTTGAAGCACCCGGTTAGAGCCACAGGCTTTATATGGCTTCAAAATAGGGTGGGCTCGTGGCGCAGAGCACTGCGTTTGAAGCCCACCCAGGTGTGTTAGAAAAGCAAAGGAATATTTGCTGTTATAACATTGAATCGCCTCTTCGCCAATCAGGACGGGCGGGTCTGATACCCGTTTCCCGATTGGCTGAAAGGTCAGGCGATCCTTTTAGATGCCTAGGAGGAGGAAGGGGCTGCACGGCAGAAGCCGCCGTGATCCACACCACAGGTGATGTGCTTGAAGATCCATGCAGCTGGCCACCTGTCATTGATTGGAACAACTGTACATCCTGCATGAGTGAAGATGGCCCTTCACATGGTGTATGGATCCGCATGTACCGATTGGTACGCCTCTGTGAATGAGGCCTATATACATTCCCCAGTAAGTTGAAGTGAAATTTCGTTTTTTGATGAAAACTCTGCATGACATTATCAGCTATAATACTAAAGGATCCGCATTCCACTAACATAGCTGTACTCCATATATTGCTGTGTTGACATTTGCCCAAAGAGGAAAAGCAGACAAAAAAAAGAAAGGTAGCCGGACACACTGCTGCCCGCTTTCTAGATGCGGTAAGTGTGGGGCTTTGATGTCCCGACAGTCCTCGAGGGGGAGGGGGGGGGGGTTTGAGGGTTGTTGCTGCGGCCGACCAATCAAGAGGGGGGGTTTGCCCTCCCCCCCAAAAGAAAAAACCACCAGCCGCCACTGAACTGCGATCCATAGAAAATTGGTTGTTTGTTCACTTACTAGTAAACAAAACAGCAAAACTGAGGTGTCAGTGAGAGAAGTCATAAGACTCTCTGTAACCTAAAGAGTAACTCCACTATTGCTGAGAAAAAAAAAAACATTCCCCTCTGAGCGATCTCTGTACATTGCAGGGATTTTAGCAAACTTTGTTGTAGATTCTTATCTTTTTGTTATTCTGAAGAAATAGCTGTTTGCTTCTCTGTGTCCATGCGCAGCATGAATCTAATGGGAGTGATTTTATAATTAGCTGCTGCATTTGCAGGGCTCTAATGAGGAAAGTGGCAGGGTCTGCCATCCCCCTTTGACCTGATTTCCCTTTTGGGAGTATCTCACCAAAAATGACATTTGTTTGCAGGGGATGCCCAAAATCTGACTCGTATCTCAGTGCAGACTTCTGGGGAAAACCAGCAAGCCCATTACACAAACAGGAAATTACATTTCTTAGGGGGGCGTTCTGTATACATCTGTGTACAGAACGCCTCCAGGTAGCCATATTTGCATTTTACAGGAAATGACATGGCTGCAGATTGAAAACGCCACATCTGCCCGCTTTGGGCATGAAGTACAACCACGTGACTTGCTATTTGTGTTAACTAGCAGGATGCACCTAATAAAACAGCCATTGGTAAGAAATGTGAACGTTTTTAAGCTTTATGTTCTAAATGCAATCTGTTTTGTATTTAGTGGTACCCAGAAGTAAGACACCACTGCCCCAACACCCCCATCATACTAGTGGGTACAAAACTGGACTTGAGAGATGACAAGGACACCATTGAACGGCTGAGGGACAAGCGGTTGTCACCTATTACGTATCCTCAGGGTCTGGCTATGGCACGAGAAATAGGTAAGACATTGCACTAGATTTTGCTATTCTATAAATAGTTTTAGGCCCCTTTCATACGAGGCGGATCCGTTTTGATGGACTCCGCTTGCTTAGCGGTGATCGCTCCTCTGAGCAGGCGGATGGCAGGTCCGTGTCCGATCACTGTGCAGAGACAGACCTATCGGAGTCCAGTTCTCCTCTATGGGGAGATCGGATGAAAACTGATCACCATACGTCTGTTTTGAGCGGCTCTTGTCGGATCGGATGGGAGGGTGGGTGACACCCCATAGAAGTCAGTGGGTGGCCCCCATCGGATCGGCCTGAAAAAAACGGACAGGCACACCGATCGTGTGAAAGGGGCCTTATTGTGGATCAGACATGTTTTATTTTCTTGTTCATAATATTTTTAATGGCTCTATCTGCAGTAAATGTTGTCATCTTGCTCCTTGTGACAGGCCTGCTTTAAAGAGACAGTGGGGCTGATTTACTAAAGGCAAATAGGCTTGCAAGTGCAGTTGCTCCAGAGCTTAGTAAATAGGGGGAAGTTTGGCTGCCTTCCATCATCCAATCATGTGAAAGCAAAAATGCTCCTTTTGGTTTTTTTTTTTTTTTTTGTTTTTTTTTTTCTTTTCTTGTATGTGATTGGGTACTTTTCCGAATAGAGCTTCACCTTATTTACTAAGCTCTCCTAATCGCCCACCGGATACTTCTATCTCCTGGGAATTTCAGCATTGATTTTTTGGTGTTTGAGCTCCCAGAATCAGCCATTACAAAAAGGTCTGCTCTCCCACCTCGATTTTTAAATCCTATTATGGAGAATGCAACAGGAGGAGTGAGACTTCAATGTCGCCATGGGAAGGGCGAGGAGGGGGTCTGGCAGCTATATACCTGTTTACAGAGCGCAGATGACCCGGCGCCTCTCTCCTTTCTCGGCCTGACAGCTGCAGCAGGCAGGGCTGAGGATCCTCCCGCTGACATCAGTCAGGAGGTGAGAGGCGGCTCTGCCCACTGTAGCTGTCAGGTGATACACCGTGGTCAGTTTAGGTGGGGGGGGCAGAACCAGGCAGGATCAGCCGGGTATTTCAGGTGATAGAAAGTGCCAAATTACACAGCACAAGCACTGTGCTGTATAGCATGCTTTAAAGGAACAGGATCTTTATTTTATTTTTATTTTTTTAGGTTAAACGTTTTTAAAGCCAAATTGTTTTCGTTTATGGTAGTGTGGGGAAGGAATCTGTCAGATTTCTTTTTGTGGTCTGTGTCCCCATTGGGGAGGTTTCCCTCCTCACTTCCTGTCAGCACAGGAACTGATTGGAGATAACCCAAGGGGGGACACAGACTGTAGTTTTTGGTAGAATTAGAGAAGGGTTAAGGACCTTTTTTGTTGAATCGTCATTACTGTTTGTGTCTATTTTAAAACCTCTCCCCTCATTTCTTGTGTCCAGGACAGGAAGTGAGGTGAAGTTTTTCTAATGGGGTCACAGACGTCAATATAAACTTGACCAAGATTAGGGCCCATAAATATCTTTGCATTACAAATGCACATTACCTGCATTGCTATTCATTTTCGATAACGCTCTAAGGCAACGCACATGTGCTGCAGCGTACCATCGTGTGTTCAATTACAAATGCTCACATGTCTAATTTTCTGGAATGTTTTAGTGCGTTGGAAGCTATTTATTTATTTTTCCAATGGGCTGCCTTAGGCTCCGTGCACACTGGACGTTAAAATAACGTTATAAAAACACCAGTAGCTTTGCAGTGAGTCTTAACGTTTTTGCAATAGCATTTATTCGTGTTTTTTCGTATGTTTTTTTTTTTTTTTTCAATGGATCAAAAACGTTAAACGCTGGTGAGCCAGAAAAACGACTCCTGAACGTGATTTTATGGCATTCAGAAAACAGCCCATAAACTCCACTGCTGATAAAAGTTCAAAAACGTCCATGCACTCAAAATCCAAAAAACGGCCGTTTATGAGCTCCAGTGTGCATGGAGCCTTAAAGGGGTTGTAAACCTTCGTGTTTTTTCACCTTAAGGCATCATATGCCTTAAGGCAGGGGTCCTCAAACTACGGCCCGCGGGCCACATGCGGCCCGCCGAGGACATTTATCCGGCCCAATCCACCCAGGGCCGGATTCCCGACAATCCAGGCTCGGGCCGGGGCCAGGTCGGCTCGGCTTCGGCAGGGAGCATATCCGCTCCGCTCAAGCCGCCTCCCCCACACCAGTAATGGAGGGCTCCGTGTGCCGCGCTGCATGCTGGGAAGTGTAGTTCCCAGCACAGTCCCGCACGGAGACAGGAGGCGCGAAGAGTGACAGAGAGAGCGGAGGCTTCAAGCAACAGCCTACAAACAAGTGAGGACCCCACTGTCCCCCTGTCCACCCCTCTGTCCACCCCACTGTCCCCCTGTCCACCCCACTGTCCCCCTGTCCACCCCACTGTCCACCCCTCTGTCCCCCTGTTCACCCCACTGTCCCCCTGTTCACCCCACTGTCCCCCTGTTCACCCCACTGTCCCCCTGTCCACCCCACTGTCCCCCCCCTGTCCACCCCACTGTCCCCCCCCCTGTCCACCCCTCTGTCCTCCTGTCCACCCCTCTGTCCCCCTGTCCGTCCCACTGTCCCCCTGTCCACCCCACTGTCCCCCTGTCCACCCCTCTGTCCCCCTGTCCGTCCCCTCTGTCCCCCTGTCTGTCCCCCTGTCCACCCCTCTGTCCCCCTGTCCACCCCACTGTCCCCCTGTCCACCCCTCTGTCCCCCTGTCCACCCCACTGTCCCCCTGTCCACCCCACTGTCCCCCTGTCCACCCCACTGTCCCCCTGTCCACCCCACTGTCCCCCTGTCCACCCCACTGTCCCCCTGTCCACCCCACTGTCCCCCTGTCCACCCCTCTGTCCCCCTGTCCACCCCTCTGTCCCCCTGTCCACCCCTCTGTCCCACTGTCCCCCTGTCCATCCCCCTGTCCACCCCTCTGTCCCCCTGTCCACCCCTCTGTCCCCCTGTCCACCCCTCTGTCCCCCTGTCCACCCCTCTGTCCCCCTGTCCACCCCTCTGTCCCCCTGTCCACCCCTCTGTCCCCCTGTCCACCCCTCTGTCCCCCTGTCCACCCCTCTGTCCCCCTGTCCACCCCTTTGTCCCCCTGTCCACCCCACTGTTCCACTGTCCCCCTGTCCACCCCTGTCCACCCCTGTCGTCCCCCTGTCCACCCCTCTGTCCCCCTGTCCACCCCTCTGTCCACCCCTTTGTCCCCCTGTCCACCCCTTTGTCCCCCTGTCCACCCCTTTGTCCCCCTGTCCACCCCACTGTTCCACTGTCCCCCTGTCCACCCCTGTCGTCCCCCTGTCCACCCCTGTCGTCCCCCTGTCCACCCCTCTGTCCCCCTGTCCACCCCTCTGTCCCCCTGTCCACCCCACTGTCCCTCTGTCCCCCTGTCCACCCCCCTGTCCACCCCTCTGTCCCCCTGTCCACCCCTCTGTCCCCCTGTCCACCCCTCTGTCCCCCTGTCCACCCCACTGTCCCCCTGTCCACCCCACTGTCCCCCCCTCTGTCCCCCTGTCCGTCCCTCTGTCCCCCTGTCCGTCCCTCTGTCCCCCTGTCCGTCCCACTGTCCCCCTGTCCGTCCCACTGCCCCCCTGTCCCCCTGTCCACCCCTCTGTCCCCCTGTCCCCCCCTCTGTCCCCCTGTCCACCCCACTGTCCCCCTGTCCACCCCACTGTCCACCCCTCTGTCCCCCTGTCCGTCCCTCTGTCCCCCTGTCCGTCCCACTGTCCCCCTGTCCGTCCCACTGCCCCCCTGTCCCCCTGTCCACCCCTCTGTCCCCCTGTCCCCCCCTCTGTCCCCCTGTCCACCCCACTGTCCCCCTGTCCACCCCACTGTCCACCCCTCTGTCCCCCTGTCCGTCCCACTGTCCCCCTGTCCGTCCCACTGTCCCCCTGTCCGTCCCACTGCCCCCCTGTCCCCCCTCTGTCCCCCTGTCCGTCCCTCTGTCCCCCTGTCCCCCCCTCTGTCCCCCCCTCTGTCCCCCTGTCCACCCCTCTGTCCCCCTGTCCACCCCTCTGTCCCCCTGTCCACCCCTTTGTCCCACTGTCCCCCTGTCTGTCCCCCTGTCCACCCCTCTGTCCCCCTGTCCACCCCTCTGTCCCCCTGTCCACCCCTCTGTCCCCCTGTCCACCCCTCTGTCCCCCTGTCCACCCCTCTGTCCCCCTGTCCACCCCGCTGTCCTCCTGTCCACCCCTCTGTCCTCCCCCTGTCCCCCCCTTCTGTCCCCCTGTCCCCCCCTTCTGTCCCCCTGTCCGTCCCTCTGTCCCCCTGTCCGTCCCACTGTCCCCCTGTCCGTCCCACTGTCCACCCCTCTGTCCCCCTGTCCGTCCCTCTGTCCCCCTGTCCGTCCCACTGTCCCCCTGTCCGTCCCACTGCCCCCCTGTCCCCCCTCTGTCCCCTTGTCCACCCCTCTGTCCCCCTGTCCCCCCCTCTGTCCCCCTGTCTCCCCCTCTGTTGCCCTGTCCACCCCTCTGTCCCCCTGTCCACCCCTTTGTTCCCCTGTCCACCCCTGTTGTCCCCCGGTCCACCCCTGTTGTCCCCCGGTCCACCCCTGTTGTCCCCCGGTCCACCCCTGTTGTCCCCCTGTCCACCCCTGTTGTCCCCCTGTCCACCCCTGTTGTCCCCCTGTCCACCCCTCTGTCGCACTGTCCACCCCACTGTCGCACTGTCCCCCTGTCCACCCCTCTGTCCACCCCTCTGTCCCCCTGTCCGTCCCTCTGTCCACCCCTCTGTCCCCCTGTCCACCCCGCTGTCCTCCTGTCCACCCCTCTGTCCTCCCCCTGTCCCCCCCCCCTCTGTCCCCCCCCCCTCTGTCCCCCTGTCCGTCCCTCTGTCCCCCTGTCCCCCCCTCTGTCCTCCTGTCCCCCCCTCTGTCCCCCTGTCCCCCCCCCTCTGTCCCCCTGTCCCCCCCCCCTGTCCACCCTTCTGTCCCCCTGTCCACCCCTCTGTCCCCCCCCTCTGTCCCCCCCCCTCTGTCCCCCCCCCTCTGTCCACCCCACTGTCCCCCTGTCCACCCCACTGTCCCCCTGTCCACCCCACTGTCCCCCTGTCCACCCTTCTGTCCACCCCTCTGTCCCCCTGTCGTCCCCCTGTCCACCCCACTGTCCCCCTGTCCACCCCACTGTCCCACTGTCCCCCTGTCCCCCCCTCTGTCCCCCTGTCCACCCCTCTGTCCACCCCTCTGTCCCCCTGTCCACCCCTCTGTCCCCCTGTCCGTCCCACTGTCCCCCCTCTGTACCCCTGTCCCCCCCTCTGTACCCCTGTCCCCCCCTCTGTACCCCTGTCCCCCCCGCTGTCCCCCTGTCCACCCCGCTGTCCCCCTGTCCACCCCTCTGTCCATCCCCCTGTCCACCCCTCTGTCCATCCCCCTGTCCACCCCTCTGTCCATCCCCCTGTCCACCCCTCTGTCCATCCCCCTGTCCACCCCTCTGTCCACCCCTCTGTCCATCCCCCTGTCCACCCCTCTGTCCACCCCTCTGTCCATCCCCCTGTCCACCCCTCTGTCCATCCCCCTGTCCATCCCCCTGTCCACCCCTCTGTCCCCCTGTCCCCCTGTCCCCCCCACTGTCCCCCCCCACTGTCCCCCCCACTGTCCACCCCACTGTCCACCCCACTGTCCCCCTGTCCACCCCACTGTCCCCCTGTCCACCCGTCTGTCCCCCTGTCCACCCGTCTGTCCCCCTGTCCACCCCTCTGTCCCCCTGTCCACCCCTCTGTCCCCCTGTCCACCCCTCTGTCCCCCTGTCCACCCCACTGTCCCCCTGTCCACCCCACTGTCCCTCTGTCCATCCCACTGTCCCCCTGTCCATCCCTCTGTCCCCCTGTCCATCCCTCTGTCCCCCTGTCCATCCCCTATATATATTATTATTTATTATTCATTCTTTTATTCTTGTGCACTACAAAAAAGATGTGTGCATAGGAATTTAGGAACTAGTTCATATTTTTTTAAACTATAGTGCGGCCCCCCAACAGTCTGAGGGACCGTGAACTGGCCCCCTGTCTAAAAAGTTTGAGGACCCCTGCCTTAAGGTGAAAAAACACCTGTCAGTGACCACCCCCCTATTTTACTTACCTGAGCCCTGAAACTTGACCCGGCGGGGACACGCAGTCTCTCCGCAGTGGGTTCTTGGCTCTTGATTGGATAGATTGATAGTAGCGCAGCCATTGGCTCCCGCTGCTGTCAATCAAATCCAATGGCATGGGCGCCAGGAGGCGGGGCCGAGTCATACATTTGGCGTCTATGGACACCGAATGCTGGACTCGGGAGCATGCCCACAAGGTAACCCCCTCGGGTAGAGCGCTTCTCCTAGGGGGTTAGCTGATGTGGGGAGGAGCTGCAAGAGCTGCCGAGGGACCCCAGAAGAGGATGATCGGGGCCACTCTGTGCAAAACGAGCTGCACAGTGGGGGTAAGTATGATATGTCTGTTATTGAAAAAAAAATGTGAACCCTTATAGGGCGTACACACGGTCGGACTTTGTTCGGACATTCCGACAACAAAATCCTAGGATTTTTTCCGACGGATGTTGGCTCAAACTTGTCTTGCATACACACGGTCACACAAAGTTGTCGGAAAATCCGATCGTTCTAAACGCGGTGACGTAAAACACGTACGTCGGGACTATAAATGGGGCAGTGGCCAATAGCTTTCATCTCTTTATTTATTCTGAGCATGCGTGGCACTTTGTCCGTCGGATTTGTGTACACACGATCAGAATTTCCGACAACGGATTTTGTTGTCGGAAAATTTTATCTCCTGCTCTCCAACTTTGTGTGTCGGAAAATCCGATGGAAAATGTCCGATGGAGCCCACACACGGTCGGAATTTCCGACAACACGCTCCGATCGGACATTGTCCATCGGAAAATCCGACCGTGTGCACGGGGCATTACAATCACTTTGATACAAAAAATGTAAATGAGCTCTTACACTTGCCAAGACTAATCAAAACTGGCTGGAGTTGGACGTTAAAGAAACGCCATGTACTGTGAGAAATAGCGAGGTTACCATTGCAGACCTTATTCTGAAAATGCCACTAAACTAAATTTATTTAAATAACGACTTAAAACTAAATTTTTTCGTTCTGTACAGTTCTATTCCTGCTCAGTAACTTAAAAGTATGGAAGCCAGAAAGCTGGCATTTTCAGAAGGCTTGGTGATGGCTGTTCCCATATTTAGCTAATGAGCCCCAACTGTCTTACATATATAGATAGCAAGCCCGTGTTGTGTCCCTCACTGAGGTCTAATGAACTTTCCTCTTTTTTTGCACAAGGCTCCGTCAAGTACCTGGAGTGTTCGGCTCTCACCCAACGTGGCTTGAAGACCGTCTTCGATGAGGCCATCCGCGCCGTCCTCTGCCCTCCCCCCGTCAAGCGGCCTGGCAAGAAGTGCACCGTGTTCTGAGCCCTCCCCCCTTCCCACGGTGCCGGTCGGAGAACTGGACCAAACTCATACCATCTCTTTCCAAAGACGTGAAGCCCCACCAAAAAAATAGGGCGGCATTGGGGCAGACGGAGACCCCGCAGATGTTTTCCGTGGTTTAGTGTTTTGTGAATGTACGGAGCATGGGGGTGGGAGGGGGTTTGGGTGAAGCAGCAAAAAAAAAAAAAAACACGCGGGCGGAGGGCAAGCGCATCCTCTGCACTGAGAAGACCACACCTCCCGGCAAGGGGCGATGGGTCTAGACTCGTGGGTGACCCCTCCGCATGAGTACGTGTTAATGCTAACAGCGATAAACCGACACTGTGTGTGCGCACGTGGCACAGCGGTACGAGTCCTGCGAAGATCTTACACGGACCGGTCCACCACCCCAAACTGAACTACTGCTATTAGGGGCGGAGCGTGGACGGCCTGTGTCATGGTGCATTAGAAAAAAAAAAAATCGCTGACCTTTATATTGCATGGGGATCGTGTCTGGTTTTCATGTCCTGTGTTTTGGTTTCCAACATTTTTGTGAACTCTGTAGTTGATGTTTTAATATTCGGTATTAACGTGTGAGTATCATTAACGCCTTTGTTGAGTATTTGGTGCTTTAAGACGCTGTGACGGAGGAGAACGTGAAGGAGATTTTCCTGTAGGAAAGGCAACTTTAATAACCAGAAGTGTATTTCAAATAACATTTTGTTTAAAAAAAAAAAAAAAAGTGTCCTCTTGATTTTACCGTCGCTTTGCCTGTGACCATGTGTGAAGCTTACACCATCCGCCATAGCATTGGTGGATGATCCAGCCTAAGGCTCCATTCACACTAGCGCGTTTTTTGATGCATTTTGCATTTTGCAGAAATGCACGGGAATTTTTTAACATGGGTTCCTATGGAACATGTTCACATCAATGCCTTTTTGTTTCTCTGCATTTTTGGAAAGGGTCGGGGACTTTTTTTCATGCAAAATGCAGCGTTTTGCATGTAATGGATTTCAATGGACAAGCATCAAAAACGCAAGTGCACTGTTTTTGGTGCGTTTTTGATGCGTTTTTGTCGTTTTTTTTTATTTATTTTTTTTTTTATTTTTTTTAAGACTGTAAAAAAAAAATGTAAAAAAAAAAAAAAAAAAAACGCAAATCGCGGCAAAATCGCGGCAAAAACACGGCTCAAAAACGTGGCAAGCATGAAAAAAAAACCTCCAAAAACGCTCAAAAGCAACATGCATAGGTGTGAATCCAGCCTCAAGCCTCGTACACACGATCGGACTTTCCGACAGGAAATGTTGGATGACAGGCTGTTGTCGGTAAATCCGACCGTGTGTACGCTCCATCGGACAATTATCAGATTTTCCGCGGACAAATGTGTGTTGTCGGATTTTCCGATCGTGTGTACACAAGTCCGTCGGACAAAAGTCCAAAGTACAAACACGCATGCTCGGAAGCAAGGACGGGCCGGAAGCGGTCGGTCTTGTAAACTAGCGTTCGTAATGGAGAATTAACATTCGTGACGCGGCAAATTATGGAATCTTGAAATGCAGCGCACAATTCTCTTCTTCTTTAATGGGATAATAATGAAGCTGCTTTGCTGGTGATACTGATGGAGTTTTTGCAAACAAATTTTCAAAGGCTTTTTTTTTCTAGTGATATCAAGAATAATATTTTTATGCTTTTTTTTTTTTTTTTTTTTTTTTTTTTTTTTTTTTGGGGAAGTTACCACAACACCATTATCCTGTAGTTTTTAGGATGAAAGATACAACTATGTTGGTGTCTCTTGTCAATTTTACATTGTATTTTTTTTAAATGTAACTGCTACTCCCAAACTGTCATTTGAAGTAAAACACATAGCCAAGTATTATTCTCCACTATTTTTTTTGTGCATTAAAAAAAGAAAACAAATAAAATTAGACATGCTATCTGCCGCTATCTGCCAATAGAACGTAACCAAAAAGTGCATTCTATGCATCCAAAAATATAGAAAATATACCAAATCAAATCATTACTCGCCCAATAAAATAATGTCAAAGCAATAACTCCAAGGCCAATAATAAATAACATATTGGGGGTTATTTACGAAAGGCAAATCCACTTTGCACTTTCTTGGAAGTGCAGTTGTTGTAGATCTGAAATAAGGGGAAGCTCTGCTGATTTTATCATCCAATCTAAATCGCTGTTTTTTATTTTCCTTGCATGTCCTCCTCGGATCTACAGCGATTTTACTTCCAAGTGCACTTTCAGTGCAAATTGGATTTTCCTTTAGTAAATAACCCCCATTATCTCCTCCGATTCCACAACATGTCTGGTTGACGAACAAACTGAAAAGCATGAAAGGAAAAGCGCGAACTGAAATGCTGTAAAATGAAAAAACGCAAAGAAAAAAGCGCGAATCAACACTCACCAAACTTCTACTAACACAAAAATAGCAGAAGGAGCCCAAAGTGTGGCGCTAAAGAGCTAAAAAAAAACCCAACGTACTACGTTCGTAATTGTTGGCCAACAATTGTGTGGCCGTGTGTATGTAAGAAAAGCTTGGGCCAACGCCCTTTGGACAGAAGTCCATGGTTTTGTTGGCCAACAATCCGATTGAGTGTATAAGGCATAAGGGTGGACAAGAGGAGAAATCTTTGTCAGGGATCCCGCGGTGTCTTCACCTGAGTCAATTTTTTTATTTTTTTTAAATCGGCTCTTGCCGCTGCCATTTCTGATGAGGGAAACCGGTACTGCGCTTTGTGAATGGTTCGGCAGTAGATCCTTCTGGATGACTTTGCCACAGTGACAAAACCAGGTCCCTACTCCCTCCTCCCCCCCGCTAAAAGGTGCCAAAAAGGGGCAGCGGAGGAGGCAAATAAGCAGATCGTCCCCCTTCGGGCGGAGCTCTGCTGGGGCTGAAGTTTTTTTTTTTATCTTCATGCATTCTATGCATGAAGGTAAAAAATCATCTGTGTGCAGCAGCCCCCCATATCCCCCCCCCCCCCCCAAAAAAAAAACTTACCTGGACTCCCTCATGATAGCTTTGGCTGTCCTGGGACTCTCCCTCCTCATTGACTGAGAAAGTGGAAGGGCTGAGCCACAGCTCTATGTCTATTATGGATAAATAGACATGAAGGGGAGAGAATTTTTGGGACTTTGAATGAGGCGTGTGAGCATAACCATAGTGTAAATGCATATGCAAGGTAAATATCATAAAAGACCATTTTTAATAAATTATCCATCAACAATGGTAGTCACTATTCATAGGCTCAGTGCCCACAATAATAATACAGTATACAATAATAGATGAAACCAAAAAACATTTGAATGTGATAAAATCAGAAGGGACTGCAGCACAATATGCTCTACGCGTTTCGTGAAACATCACTTCTTCAGGAGCATGTGCAATCCAACTATTTTTTTTATAAAGAAAGTGTGTGTATATATATATATATATATATATATATAAATATCGCTAGCAAGAAAAAAAAATCTATCTGGATAGTACTACAGTATTAGTCCAGATAATGATAATGAAAGAACTTGATTGTGTTGTTACTCACAAAATGGCTTCCATGTCAGACACGACACAGACAGCTAGGGCTCACCAGATATGTCCACCACGGGAACTGAGGGGGCCATACCAATACACGACAAGTTGCAGTGTAAAGATCATATAGAAAGTCACAATTTCTCTCCCCTTTCTTTGAACCAGGGATGGAGGTAAATGTCTATGTGGGCCTCATTTGAAGTACCAAACTTTTCGTATGCAATTATGGATACATAGAACAGCGGCTCGGGAGCGAGCACGCAGCAATGCCCCAGTGAAGCGGCCTTCTCCGGGGGACACTGCTCAGGGGGGGGGGGGCAGCCAGGAGCACCGGTGTTGACCCAAAAAGAAGAGGATCGGAGCTGCTCTGTGCAAAACCACTGCACAGAGCAGGTAAATGCAACATGTTTGTTTATAAAGAAAACAAAGCTTTAAATACCACTTTAAAGGGGAACTAAAAGATCAATAATTACCTATCCAACAATTCTGCGCCGGCATCTTCTGCTGAGTGCTGGTCTTCAAGCCCTCTTCGTTGGCCAGCACTTAGAGACCAGCCCTGGCTGAGCTGCGCATTTCACAGCATACTTTGCAGCGCTGGAGAAGACAGCAAGCAGGCAGGTAAGGGGTTTTTATTGCAGAAGAGACTGATCGTTTCTCTTCTGCAATAAAGCCTGCCTGCTTGTTTTACAGCGGAACGGTGGAAAAAAAGCCTCCCCCCCCCCCCTTGCTCCTAAACTCATAAGATTTTACAATCGAAATGTCTCTAGAAGGCACTGGTGACGTAGCCTTTCCAGGTGGCATCTTGAAGGCTACGTCATCGAAATGATTTTAACTAAAGGATTGTTGGATGATTTTCATGAAAGGTCCTTTATCAGCCAGCAGTGGTTCAACGGCATTAGTGCCAGAAATAATGATTGGGCGAGAGAGAAGGGAAGGGAAACATTTGATTGTCTGTGTACTGAGCCAAGAATTGGAAGCTGATAATGTCTTATTGCCTATAATCCTCACCGAGACATCTGCCTATGGCCAACCATTGTTCTAACAAAAGAGAATACCTCTGAACTAATACGCCAGATCTCTTGTTCCATGATGAGGTGTATGTATCATTAATCATCAAGCTGGAAATATTCAATACTGATGGACAGAAGGATAATATATACCTGAAAGTGCACTTCACTGCCAAATGTACTTTACCCCTTTAGCTCGGGGGTCAGACTTCCATTGATGAGGCGTAATGCAAGTTAATTATTTATATTTAATGCCTAACACAAGTAAAAAAAATAATAATGTAAAGTTTTGGATAGAGTGGGGAAGAGTTGAAGCTAAAAGTTTAACCTGCTAATACTTTGCCTTCATTTATGATTTTTTTTAATTAATTTTTATTTTTTTTTAAATCATTTTCTATTTTCATTACATTTTGGTACCAAAAATGCAGGATGCACTTGGCCGAAAACTATGTTTTTAAAATACGAATTATATAAAAAAAAATGTAATATTATATATAGATATAATATTTCGACTTTTTAATGAATATGAATTTATTGTCGGCCATTATCAGCACCTTAAGAGCAAGAATAGCGCAAGAAAAATGTATCCCCTTAAAATTCTATTTCCTGTCGCATCATGGCAGCATACACGTTGGGTTGTGTCTCCGCCTCCACAACCTGATAGGACCACATAGCTATAAATTAGAGAGTAGACACCTGCCCCAGTATTCTCTTATTTTTCCTCACCTGTCAGGACGCACGGATCAGCACCCCCTTACCGCTTCGCCCCAGCCAGGTTCTAGCCTCTCCTGGATGGAAGTCCTTCTTGTACAGCCTCTAAACGAGCTAAATGGAAGGAGCCCCACTCTGGTGATCTCAGGGGCATACTCTCATCTCACTCAGCTGTCTGCCACAAATATAAGCCTTAAACAGGCTTCAGGTGCAGCAGCCCACAAAAGCCTTAAACAGGCTTGCTGGAGGAATGGCCAGGAAAACTTCATTGTGGCCTCATGAAATAAGCCTTAAACAGGCTTAGTTGTGTGCAGCGGTCTCCCCCCCTCTTTCCCCCTCTCCTACCAGTACCTCTGCCCGTCTGCTGGGCTCTGTGGTTCTCCAGATCTGCTGTCCGGAGCGCCGAGCGTTCTCGGCGTCCTTGCGCATGCGCGGTGCGTCGTTTGGGCACCGCCAGGCTACTTTCCAGCTTCCAAGATGGCGCCGGGTGTCCCGCGGCGCTACTGCGCATGCGCGAGCGTCCGACGCTGATGGCGGCGGATTTAAAAGCCCAGCAGTAGCTGTATTTGCTGCTGCTGGTTGTCTATGCATGACAGATTGTTTGTTTGGACTCCAAAGCGCTCTACAAAGGTAAGTGGCCTTCCTTTACACTGCCCTTAAGTCAGGATTCCTGCTCCCTCTGAAGTCTCCTCTGCATGGCGCTGTTTATTCTCTCTCCCTGCAGGTTTCCAGTCCGCTTTTCTCTATGGAGACCGCTGCCCCAGCAGATCACCGTCAGCCTATTAGGTAAGGGGGGGAAGACAAATGTGAGTATTGAAGATTGAAAAAGAGATCACTACTAACGCTGCCTAAATTGGTCAGCCCTACCAGGTCTTCAAGAACGTCTGCTTCAAGACAAAGAGAATCCTCACGCAGGAGAAGTTGCTCCAGACACAGAAGGAGCCGTTCCTATCACAGAAGAAGCCGCTCGAGAGGAAGCCGCAGAAGAAGCCGCTCGAGAGGAAGCCGCCGAAGAAGCCGCTCCCGGTCACGCTCTAGGCACAGCCGATCCCGCCACAGAAGATCACCCTCACGCAGGCATCGTTCCCCCGCACGCCACTCCCGTCCTGCCGGGAACGCATGCTGGGTTTGCGGCGCAGCGGCTCTTCCGGGAAAACTGGTCTGTCAAACATGCCGGGAAGAGGCCACAAGAGAGAGAATCTTGGAGGTCGGAGATTCAGCTGGGGCCGTAGCCCCCCAGGCCTCGGTATCAGATGTGGATTTCTCCACTACTACCTCTCCAGCCCGGGCTAGCACATCAAAGGAGCAAGACTCCCTGTCTGATAATGAGGGTCTGGAGGTATCGGCCGGATTCGACTTCAGTCTAGTAGAGCCGTTTATAAAATCGGTTAAGGAGGCGATAGGATGGGAGGAACCCCAGGAAGCCCAAAAGTATTTTCCTCAGCTCAGAAAGGATCCAGAATCTTTCCCGTTCATTGACGAACTTGAGGACCTGATCAAGGAAGAATGGCAGAGGCCAGAAAAGAAGTCTAGTCTGAATAACAGACTACTGAAACTATACCCACTCAAGGAGCCTAAGGTGAACCCTTTGGTGTCCCCTCCGGTAGTGGATGCATCCCTGATGCGCCTAGCCAGGCATGTTACCCTCCCGTTAGAAGACGCAGTAACGTTTAGAGATGTCCTCGACAGAAAGATCGACACGGATCTCAAGCGGGCTTACCTGTCGGCTGGAGGCGCCTGCAGGCCTGCAATAGCACTTGCCCCAGTAGGAAGAGCCATCTCGAGCTAGTCCACAAGCGCGGAAAAGCTTGTATCGGAGGGGGCAGACCAAGAAACAATAGTAAAGGCGTTGCAAGAGTTAAGCCTGGCGGGCGACTTTGTGGCTGAAGCTTCAGTCGACACCATCAGGTCTGCATCTAAATCTATGCTGGCCTCAGTAACAGCCAGAAGAGCATTATGGCTGAAGCCCTGGACAGCGGATCCAGCTTCCAAATCCAACTGGTGTCGTATTCCGTTTGATGGTGAGCACCTCTTCGGAACAAAATTAGACACAGCCATCTCCAAAGTAACTGGCGGAAAGTCCGGGCTCATCCCCTCAGACAGGAGGCCCAAGCAACAGAGACCTCCTCCCTTTAAGCGGAACCTCCCAGAGAGGTATAGGGACGCGAGAGCATACAGACCAGGCAAGGAGTATCGAAGGAGCTGGAAGAATCCTCAAACCTCCTTTATGAAGTTTCAGAAGCCTAAGGCGTCTGCTTCCAATGACCAGAAGCCCTTCTGAAGGTGCGCCCGTCCGACCAGCGGTAGTGGGAGCAAGACTCTCCAGTTTCAAGCTGGTCTGGGCGGAAACCATAAGGGATACCTGGACCCTGGCCACTGTCACCTTCGGCCACAGGTGGTCCTTCAAAAACCGGCCCCCAGGGGATCAGTTCTATCCAACCCGTATTCCCCCATCTCGGGAAAAAAGGTTGTCGTTACTGAACTACATCCAAGATCTTCTCCAAAAACGAGCAATAGTAGAAGTTCCACTGGCACAACGAGGCAGGGGATTCTACTCTCCATTATTTCTCGTCAAGAAGAAGTCAGGGGACTTTCGTCCGGTTCTAGACCTAAAGAACCTCAACAGGTCCATCAGAGTGGAGTCATTCAGGACGGAGAGCTTGCAGTCTATCCTACAGGCTATAAATCTGGGAGACTGGATGCTCTCCATAGATCTCCAGGATGCCTACCTGCATATTCCAATCCACGGGGCATTCCAGAAATTCCTGCGATTCTCGGTGGGTCAAGGGCACTTCCAGTTTCGAAGCCTTCCCTTTGGCATCTCAACAGCCCCCAGAACATTTACGAAGGTGTTACTACCAGCAATAGCCTTTCTGAGGGAGAAAGGTCTAAGGGTCCACCATTACCTGGACGACATCCTCCTCCTCTCAAGCAGCCAGGAATCACTCATACAACATCGCGAGATCCTGGTTTCCACCCTAATGAGTTTAGGATGGATAATCAATTGGCAGAAAAGCAACACCCAACCTACCCAAAGGATGGTCTTCCTGGGAGCCGAACTGGACACCCGAGCAAACACAGTGGAATTGCCAAGGGAGAAATTGTCCCTACTCATTCAGAAAGTGAAAGAGGCTATCCCAGCGTCATGTCTACCGGCCAGAGCATACCTCAGCCTCCTAGGTTCCCTATCAGCAACCATTCCAATGGTCAGATGGGCGCAATGGAATACCAGACCCCTACAAGCCTCCTTCCTGCGCCAGTGGGACGGATGGTCCATGTCCCAATTGATTCGCATCCCAGAGGAGGCCAGGCTATCTTTACGGTGGTGGATCCACCCCGACAACCTCAGCAGGAGCAAGCAGATAGTCATCCTCCACCAGGAGGTAGTAACATCAGACGCCAGTCTGGAAGGATGGGGGGCACACTACCTACACTATGCAGCTCAGGGCCGCTGGCCTTTCAAGACCAAGGATGTAGTATCGAACGTCCTAGAGATGAAGGCAGCCTTCCAAGCCCTCTTGGCATTCAGCTCACTCCTGAGAGGGAAACAAGTCCTCATTCAAATGGACAACCGAGTGGCGGTAGCCTACATCAACAGGCAGGGGGGTACCAAGAGCATCTCCATGATGCGGGAAGTCGGTCCGGTGATGCAATGGGCTCAACTGAACCTGTGGGACCTGAAGGCGACCTATATTCCGGGGGTTCAGAACCTACTGGCGGACTCTCTCAGCAGAACATTCGTTTCCAACAACGAGTGGTGTCTAAGCCCACAGGCCTTTGCCCTCATATGCCAGACATGGGGTCATCCAGACATAGACCTCGCAGCAACACCAGAGAACAAGAAGTGTCAGAGGTTTCTGTCGAGGAACCCCTTCCCCGCAGCGGAGGGTACGGATTGTCTCCAGCACGCCTGGAACTTTCGCCTAGGCTACATTTTTCCACCAACCCCACTGATAGCCAAGTTCCTTCTGAGGCTCAAACACTCAGCAGCTCTAGTACTGGCTATGATTCCCTTTTGGCCACGGAGGCCTTGGTTCACCACCCTCCTGCAACTGAGCACAGCGGATCCACTTCCACTCCCGGTAACAACGGATCTACTATCCCAGGGCCAGCTACTACATCCGACTCCAGAGAGATTACACCTAGCGGCCTGGAGACTGAAAGGTCTAGGTTCCTAGATCAAGGATGTTCTCAGAAGGTAGTCGATACCCTGCTTCAAGCCAGGAAATCCTCCACGAATAGCACCTACGAGAGAATCTGGGAAAGATTCTCTTCCTTTGCTCAGGAACAAGGTTGGGACCCGTCTTCCCCATCAGCAGTACAGGTGCTTGAGTTCCTTCAGTCAGGTCTAGACAAAGGCCTTAGGTCTAACACCCTGAAAGTCCAAGTCTCTGCCATCTCTGCCTTGACAGGGGTCAGGTGGGCCCTTAACCCTCTGGTGGTGCAATTTCAAAAAGCATGCCTAAAGCTAAGGCCGCCCAGGAAACCTTCATTTCCAACATGGGACCTATCAACTGTCCTAGAGGTTTTATCCGGAGAACCATTTTTCCCACTTGAGGATACCTCCCTCTGGGACCTCACTCTAAAGGTATCCTTCCTAATTGCCATCACATCAGCGAAGAGGGTCTCAGAAATGCAAGCCTTGCTGATCAAAGAACCGTATCTGATGGTTTACCCAGACAGACTAACCCTGAAGCCTTCAGACAGGTTTATCCCAAAGGTCTCCTCTGCGTTCCACTTTAACCAGGAGATTGACCTCCCGGCTTTGATCACGGATCAGGGCGTTCCTCATCCCCTGGATGTCAAGGGCAACATTCTCCATTACCTTTCGGTAACCAAGCCATTCAGGAAATGCGAGAACCTTTTAGTCATCCCACATGGGTTCAGGAAGGGCCAGGCAGCGTCTGCCCGTACCATCGCCTCATGGCTCGTGAAAGCTATCAAGAAGGCCTACTCCTTAAGCACCTTGCAGATTCCGGGAGATCTAAGAGCGCATTCCACCAGGGCAATGGCTACTTCATGGGCAGCTTACTGTAAAGTTTCAGCGGAAACCATTTGTAGAGCGGCCACTTGGTCTTCGAGGAATACCTTCATTTCTCATTATAGAATAGACGCTGCACGTTTAGCAGCAGTTGAATTTGGGAGGGCCGTTATACAGGCCAATTCTTCTGTTTCTTGTCAATAAATTTTGATTTTGCATTCCCACCCAGTTTGGCGAGTTACTCCCCAACGTGTATGCTGCCATGATGCGACAGGAAAACGGAAAATTGTATACTCACCTTTCCGTAATTTTCCTTTCCTGTCGCATCTTCATGGCAGCATACAATCACCCACCCTCTAAGGTGACATGTGTATATATTTACAGAGAATACTGGGGCAGGTGTCTACTCTCTAATTTATAGCTATGTGGTCCTATCAGGTTGTGGAGGCGGAGTCACAACCCAACGTGTATGCTGCCATGAAGATGCGACAGGAAAGGAAAATTACGGAAAGGTGAGTATACAATTTTCCGTTTTATGTCTTCACAGTGGTCCCTTCTGGTGTCAAAAACCCTGCTTGCTGCATTTTCGGTCAGTTAAATAACCGCACCAAAAACGCACCTTCCCGTTGAAGTGTATTGAAAACGCAACAAGAACGCACCCGTAATATGTTTTTGGGTCACACGACCTAAGAAAAAAAAAACAACAAAAAAAAAACCATAAGCACAGTAAAAGCGCCACAAAATCACGTACGGTTTTTGGAGCCATTGTTGGCACCTGTATTCCGATTGGCAAAATGCTGATAACACCATTTTCGGCCGACAAAATTTCGATGCATCTCTAATTACATGCCTTATTTGTAACCTTGTGATATAACTGGGTCTCTGTGGCTATGTACGCAATGCAGGCAGATCGTGGCTGGTGGGAGGGGCCAGCCGGGTGCTAAAAAAAATAGCTTCTGATAACATCACAGCATCTCACCTCTGTACTTCTCCTGAGAGCCCTCGGCCCTGCTGCAAGCAGTGGGAGGAGTTATTGAAATCAAGGTATCTTGATATATGCATCTCAAGGAATGGGTGTTTCTAGGCAGACTGCATTTGGTTGCGCCCACATGTTGCGTCTGCCACGATTGACAGAACTGAAATCCAAAGAATGAAAAGGGCGGCCAGGGACAGTCGGGCTGGGCAAGAAAGAGCAAGAGGATACGTAATGTACTCCAGGCAGTAAATATACATTGTGAGAAGCTCACAGTGTGCAGTGAAATCAGGTAAGCAAATTTCATTCCAGGAAAAGAGCGGGTACAACTTTGCAAGACTGAAAATGATGAAAGTCAGCTTTAAAGCCCAACTTTTTTTTTTTTTTTTTTTTAAATCTGGATATGGAGAAGAGTGATTGTAAAAGAATCACATTTAATTTTTTCTTTTTAAATAACAAACATGTTATACTTACCTGCTCTGTGTAATAGTTTGCACAGAGCATCCCTGATCCTCTTCTTCTGGGATCCCCTGCCAGTGCTTCTGCCCCCCCCCCCCCCCCACCGAGTGTCCATCATAACAAGCCGCTTGCTATGGGGGCAATTACAGTGGGGTAAATAATTATTTGATCCCCTGCAGATTTTGTACGTTTTGCCCACTTACAAACAAATGAAGGGTCTTCATTTTTATCATAGGTGTATTTTATATGATAGAGACAGAATATCAACCAAAAATCTAGAAAAAAACTCATGATACAAATGTTATAATGGAGTTTCAGTTCAGTGAGTAAAATAAGTATTTGATCCCCAAGTAAAACATGACTCAGTACTTGGTGGAGAAACCCTTGTTGGCAATCACAGAGGTGAGACATTTTTTTGTAGTTGGTGATCAGGTTTGCACACATCTCAGGAGGGATTTTGGTCCACTCTTCTTTACAGATCTTCTCTAAATCCTTATGGTTTCTTGGCTGTCGCTTGGCAACTCAGTTTCAGCTCCATAAATTTTCTATAGGATTAAGGTCTGAAGATTGGCTAGGCCTCTCCATGACTTTAATGTGCTTCTTCTGGAGCCACTCCTTTGTTGCCTTGGCGGTATGTTTTGGGTCGTTGTCATGCTGGAAGACCCATCCATGATCATCTTCAGTGTTCTGGCTGAGGGAAGAAGGTTCTCATCCAAGATTTTACAATACATGGCCCCTCAATGCAGCAAAGTCGGCCTGTACGTTTAGCAGAGAAACCGCCCCAAAGCATGTTTCCACCTCTGTGCTTGACTGTAAGGATGATGTTCTTGGGATCATAGTCAGCATTTTTCTTCCTCCAAACACGACAATTTGAGTTAATGCCAAAGAGCTCAATTTTGGTCTCTTCTGACCACAGCACTTTCTCCCGAACCTTCTCTGAATCATTTAGATGTTTATTGGCAAACTTCAGACGGTCCTGTACATGTGTCTTCTCGAGGAGGGGGACCTTCCAGGCACTGCAGGATTTCAATCCATGGCAGCGTAATGTGTTACCAATGGTTTGTTTGGTGGCTGTGGCCCCAACTGCCTTGAGATCAGTTGGGCTCCTCCCGTGTAGTTCTGGGCTGATCCCTCACTTTTCCCATGTTCATTCTTACCCCATGAGGCAAAACCTTACATGGAGCTCCACACCGAGGGCGATTGTTATTTTGTATTTCTTCCATTTACAAATAATCGCTCCAACAGTTGTCTCCTCACCAAGCTTCTTGCTGATGGTCTTGTAGCCCATTCCAGCCTTATGCAGGTCTACAATCTTGTCCCTGACATCCTTTGACAGCTCTTTGGTCTTGCTCACAATAGTGGGTTTGAATGGTGGAAAGAAATTCTGTGGACAGATGTCCTTTATACACATAACAAGTTATCTTTAGGACTAATCTGTGTACCACATACTGTAGCCAGTCTGTGGGAGCCAGAATTATTTTTGGTTGGTAGGGACTCAAATAACTTATTTTACTCACTGAACTGCAACTCAATTTATAACATTTGTATCGTGTTTTTTTCTAGATTGTCGGTTGATATTCCATCTCTATCATTTAAAATACACCTATAATAAGAATTATAGACCCTTCATTT
>JBBDGP010001953.1:567500-574401 GCA_037952835.1 Lithobates septentrionalis
TGCTGATTTGTAATCATTAATTCAACTTTTTTTTTTTTTTTTTTTTTAATAAGTAGTATCTGAATTTGACAATATAAGCCTCTAGCAGTATACTGTACAGCAGAGCGAGAAGCAGGGCAAGGAGCATGCAAACAGAAGGAGAGAGCAGAGTTACACAGATAAGAGCTCATTAGAGTGTTCTGCTTCTCCTCTCACTGTCCATTTATAGAGTCTTATGGAGACCTGGAAGTGGAAGAAGTGTGGCGCCTCTCAATGGGTCATTCACTTTGCTAAATTGGCTGTGCCAGTGCTTTGCCCCCCCCCCCCCCCCCCCCGTACCAGCCATACCTCTGAAAATTGGGCAATAGCCTCCAGAGACCATTTGGAGCATTGATTGTGCAGAATACAGCTACTAAGAGGCCTGAGCACAGGGATATCCTCACCAATGTACTGCTAAATTGAATGATTGACTGAGCTGGATTGCTTAACTGCGCTGGGGGTCAGTGATCTAGCTGTGTTGCCATGAAGATATTCCTGGATCAGAAAATTGGCTAAACAGAAAAACACATCCTTTGGCATGTAAACCAGTTCACACATATGCTGTATATTTCAATTCTTCATCTGTAGTGCTTACAGTATACTGCATGATCTTGAAGGGCCACCTGAGATGCCTGGCTGGACACGTTGACAATGGCCCCAGGTACTCCGCGCTCAACCATCTGACGTGCCACAATCTGATGGAAAGAATGAGAACGTCATTAAATTGTTGGCAGGAGTAAGGTTTGCCAGACGCAGATTGTTGAAGGATACAAATGATTTGGGGGCAACAGTGCTTCAATCTCAGCATGTATGGAGCCCATAACAAGGAGCATAGGGGAATCGTGTTTTCACAGAGGGAAAAAGTTTCTTGCAATTCCCTTTTCTTGATTTAGCACTGCATGGTACATGGTTGGATCATAAAGGGGAGACTGGGACCGCATGGCAGGAGCTGAATATGCCAAATGTTAAAAAAAAAAAAAAAAAAAAAAAAAAAAAATGGAAGATCTTGGGTTCTCTTCCCTCTCTCTCTCTCTCCCTCCCTCCCTCCCTCCGCCTATTCCCCCGCCTGTCCCATACCAGCTTGTTTTCCTCTCCTATACCCCCCCTTTTTTTCCCCCCTTCCCCCATGGACAAAGAGGGAACCTTTGCAGGAGAGCCCCGTATTTGCACTGCTAATAGTCTCCTCCCGATATTGGCACATAATCCTATCTGAATTACTCTCACCTATAATTTTCTTGAATTACCATGTATACTACCACACCAGTAATAACCATGTGACATGTAACAATATGCAAGAACTGTATTTAAGAATCTGTCATTGCTTTGTTTGTACCTTTTATAATTTTTTTTTTAAAATAAAATAAAAACCTTGACTGTTAAAAAAAAAAATAAAATGAAGGGGAGACTGCCTGACAGCTCTGCATATCAGATATGAATATTGGAGTATCACCTGAGTGTCTGATCACTCCTGTACAGATCGGTGTGGCTAAGAGCGTATTTATGACCTACCTGAGATACAAGAATTGCAGCTCTCACATTCACTGCAAAGCTCCTAAACAAAAAGCAAAATGTCAGGTAAAATACAAAAACAGTGATAGTAATAATTCGGGGGCAGACAAATTAAAGTGGTTGTAAAGGCAGATGTTTTTTGTTTTTAACCTCTTAGCTTTCTCCCTCCAAATTGGCTCAGCCATACCACAAGTACGTTTTTGTTTTTTTTAAACAGATTAGTTAAAACAAAAGTATCTTTAAAAAAACAAAAAAAAAAAAAAAAAACTGCACTTAGTGCTGGAAAATATATGTGAAACCAAAAGTGTGCGGACCAGTGCACTAAGAGAAACAGCAGCGCTCACAGATATCCCAATACTCAGATATCAAAACTAATATATACCCCTAATGTTTTGTGCCGTTATGTTTACATAACACATGCAAATCACAGTTATATCAAAAATGTGAAAAGTCCTCACACTAGGGCTGATTTACTAAAAATGGAGAGTGCCAATGGGGATCACGTCAACCTGTGATGAAACGCGTCTGGAGGAGGATAAGTGCTGACGTCACCACGCCGTTTGACTAGGAGGACGGAGTTTTCTATTGCAGCCGGCTCTGTATTTTAGCGCTTTTTTACTCTACTGATATGTAAGTGTACTTCTTTTCTTAATAAACTATCCCAAACGTTATTACACTATGGTTGGTCTTTCTCTTATACCCTGTTGAGTTACCGAGACATACCGGACATTCACGATCACAGGGAATTGCGGTACAAAGACTCATCTGGGTATATCAGTCTGGACTTTCTTGATCAAGCAAAGGCCGTGGCTGGGCTATAGCCATCTGCATGCTTTTGCTTGCCATCTGGTAAGCGAGTTTTCTATTAGGTGGCGGCACTTAAGTTTGGATCAAGCTCACCCGGGTGTTTTGTTATGGACTTTGTCAATGCACACATATTTTGTCATCTATAAGCCATTGCTGGTTTGGAGAGATATATATATATATATATATATATATATATATATATATATATATATATATATATAGCGCAGCTTCTCTCTTCTATTCTATGTTTGTGTTATCCTGCAAATAAGCTGCTGCTGTTTGGATTTTTTAATACGTTAATTTTTTAATCATTATTGTTATTTGTATCTAGCGCGTTTTCTTTCTTATATAAATCTACCAACTTCTTCCAAATCTTGGAAGCTGTTGCCTGATGCCTAAAAGCCCAAGAAGCATTCACAGATCACGTAGACTGCACTTTGACAAGAAATGTGGGAAACTTGCCTTTATGACCATAAGCTTGAACAATCATCTGTCTGAGCAACTGGAAAACAGTGGAGCGCGAGGCTTGCTCCCCTTCACAGAAACCATCAGGACTGACTACAAGAAAATCTGTCTTTACAATGGAAGCAGTGGCTGAGAGGTACAGTGGGGGCGGAAAGTATTCAGACCCCCTTAAATTTTTCACCCTTTGTTATATTGCAGCCATTTGCTAAAATGATTTAAGTTCATTTTTTTCCCCCATTAATGTACACACAGCACCCCATATTGACTGAAAAACACAGAATTGTTGACATTTTGCAGATTTATTAAATCTGATGAGACCAAGATAGAACTATTTGGTCTTAATTCTAAGCGGTATGTGTGGAGAAAACCAGTCACTGCTCATCACCTGTCCAATACAGTCCCAACAGTGAAGCATGGTGGTGGCAGCATCATGCTGTGGGGGTGTTTTTCAGCTGCAGGGACAGGACAACTGGTTGCAATCGAGGGAAAGATGAATGCGGCCAAGTACAGGGATATCCTGGACGAAAACCTTCTCCAGAGTGCTCAGAACCTCAGACTGGGCCGAAGGTTTACCTTCCAACAAGACAATGACCCTAAGCACACAGCTAAAATAACGAAGGAGTGGCTTCACAACAACTCCATGACTGTTCTTGAATGGCCCAGCCAGAGCCCTGACTTAAACCCAATTGAGCATCTCTGGAGAGACCTAAAAATGTCTGTCCACCAACGTTTACCATCCAACCTGACAGAACTGGAGAGGATCTGCAAGGAGGAATGGCAGAGGATCCCCAAATCCAGATGTGAAAAACTTGTTGCATCTTTCCCAAAAAGACTCATGGCTGTATTAGATCAAAAGGGTGCTTCTACTAAATGCTGAGCAAAGGGTCTGAATACTTAGGACCACGTGATATTTCAGTTTTTCTTTAATAAATCTGCAAAAATGTCAACAATTCTTAGTTTTTCTGTCAATATGGGGTACTGTGTGTACATTAATGAGGACAAAAATGAACTTAAATGATTTTAGCAACTGGCTGCAATATAACAAAGAGTGAAAAATGTAAGGGGGTCTGAATACTTTCCGTCCCCACTGTATATCCATGCAGCAGATAATACATCCAGGCAGTAAAGGAAATTCCCTTCCAATGTACTGGAGCCAGACAAAGAGATGGACAATGTCCTCGTTGAGGAGAAAGGCCAAAAGGAGGAAGGCGGCTCAATATTACCTTATCCTTGTGCAAATGAAATCTGGTTCTTTACAAGATAAGGCTGGCAGCTCAAACAAGTCTTGTAGAAGTGATGGCAACAAGGAATAATCTTGTGAGCGAGTATGGAAAGGTGAATATCCCTAATAGCTCAGAAGAACCAACAGAACCAAAAATTTAAACCCCATGGAATCATAAGAGGTTTGTACGGGAGGAGCCACATGTGAGACACCCGGTGCAAAAGTCCTAGCCAAACAGGCCAATGATCTTTGGAATAACATCATAAGGGTCAAGATTTGACCTTTGATGATATTCAAGACCACACACACTGATCTAGAAATTTGATCGGATTGTAAAAAAAGTCAGAATTCATTCCACAGAGTATTTTTTTGGGAGACTTTCTTTAACAATGATCCAGGCTGTCAGTATCAGGTCCTTTAGGAAGGACACTGCAAGCCTCCCCAGAACGGTTAGTGGATCATGAGTAACCAAGGGCAGTGGGGGCCCGCTCCATCTGTGCTTGGAATATAACATGTTGTACTGTTCAAGCAGGAACACCCGAAAGAATGGACAGCGCCAAATTCTAGGGTAGCCCGCTAATCTTTATTCCAGGGGCTTCCAGCTTCGGATTCCAAGGCAGTGCTGAAGGTTAGCTGATCTGGAAAGCTGCCTGGTGAGCCAAGCTCAGCAGTGCGTATCTGGAGGTTTCATTGAAGAAATTATATATAAAAAAAACACGACTAGAGAAAAGCTGTCCATCCTCTTACGACACTAGCAAAAAGCTAAAGCATGCCGGGAGCGGGAGGGGTTACACCTATCTGTCCAACAGCTTTTTTCGTTTGCCAGTGCCCAACTCCTCCTAAAGGTGGCAGTATAACCCAATCATCCTTATCATGTGTTCCTTAAAGTGTCAGTAATTTTTTCAACTTTCCATCTATTAAATCTTCTGCCCTTGTTGTTTTAACTTTGGATAGTACAAAAAAAAATTAAAGTTACGTACCGGTAACGTCTTTTCCTGTAGTCTTTCAGGACAGCCACAATAGAGAGATAGTCTCCTCCCCTTCCTCTGGAAACACTGCGCCAGCCCATAAATTCTCTCCTCCCCTGCCGGACCTCAGTTTTTTGAAGAGCACCTCCGGCCAGCTGGGGAGACACAAGAACACATTAATAACATACCAATCAATATCATTATCATATTGCGTTCCGGTCTTGAATAAGACCCCCCCAAGCTTAGGGTGGGTAACTAGGGCTGTCCTGAAAGACTACAGGAAAAGACGTTACCGGTACGTAACTTTAATTTTCCCTTTTCGTCATTTCAGGACAGCCACAATAGAGAGGATAATCGAGCACTTACCAATTAGGGTGGGACTACAGCTTGCAGAACTTTTCGCCCAAAAGACTGCTCACCTGCCGCCACCAGGTCCACTCTGTAATGTCTAACGAAAGTGGAGTAGCTGGACCATGTCGCTGCCTTGCATATCTGCTCTGGCGTTGCTCCAGCCTTCTCTGCCTGGGAAGTTGCCACTGCTCTGGTGGAGTGTGCCTTTATGCCTCTAGGGATCTCCTTCCCTGCTAAAGAATATGCCTGCCCAATAGCTAATCTAAGCCATCTGGCAATCGTGCGTTGGGACGCTCTGAGACCCTTTCTGGCCCCAGAAAACAAAATAAATAGAGAATCAGACTTTCTTATTATTTTAGTCATCTCTAGGTATTGTAGGATACACCTCCTTACATCTAAAAAATGAAATTTTAGTTCCCTTTCACCTGAAGGACTGGGACAAAACGAGGGTAGGACTATTTCCTGGCTTCTGTGGAAGCCTGACGCCACTTTAGGCAAAAAAGCTGGATCAGTCTTAAGGACTATCCTGTCTGGCAAAATAACACAAAAAGGAGGTCTAATTGATAACGCCTCAATTTCGCTGACTCTCCTGGCAGTTGTCACTGCTACTAAAAATACTGTTTTTAGGGTAAGCTCCCTTAACAGGCACTTGTCCAATGGCTCAAAGGGAATACCCGTAAGGCTCTGTAAAACCAGAGATAGATCCCACCCGGGAAAGGGAGGATCTCGGGTAGGTCTCTGTCTTGACAGTGCCCTAAAGAATCTGACCACCCATGGATTGGTAGCCAGAGACTTCTCCAGATAAACACTGAGTGCTGAAACCTGACTTTTAAGGGTGCCTACGGATAAACCCTTGTCCGCGCCACACTGCAGAAACTCCAACACAGCTACAGGACTCTGCACCGAGAAGGAGTTTTCTATGCACCATTTGTTGAAAAGGAGCCAGACCTTTTTGTAAATCTTACGTGTCTCCTTTTTCCTACTGTTGAGGAGGGTGGAGATTAAGCTGTCTGAAAATCCCTTAGATTTTAATATACCCTCCTCAGTAGCCAGGCCGCTAATTTCCACTGCTGCACCTGTGGGCAGAGGACTGGGCCCTGCGACAGAAGATCCTTTCGAGGTGGAAGGAACAGGGGCGGCTCCGCTGCCAACTGACTGAGGATTGAAAACCATGCCCTTTTCGGCCAATGTGGAGCTACTAGAATGAGAGAGGTGCTCTCTAGTTGAAACTTCCTCAGAACCGCCGGTAATAGTACCGGAGGAGGGAAGGCGTAGCATGTCCTGAAATGCCAATTCTGAGACAATGCGTCCACCCCCAGTGCTCCTTCCCCTGCATTTAGGGAGAAAAAACAGGGGGTTTTCGCGTTGTCTCTTGAAGCGAAAAGATCCACTTCCGGGGGTCCCCATTTCTCGGATATGAGATTGAAGACCTCCTGGTTGAGGGCCCAATCTCCCTCCTTTAGACTCCTTCGGCTGAGGAAATCTGCGATTATATTTCTTTCCCCTCTCAGAAAAACCGCTGAGAGTGAGAGAGTGTTGGACTCGGCCCAGTTTAGAATAT